>JAZHYW010004097.1:0-31363 GCA_037355805.1 Ixodes ricinus
CGGGCTTTCAAACATGTGATGGAAAGACACAATCTACTGAGGCTTCACTACAGTAATGAACACTCAGGCAAACTTAAGAAATTTTCGGACCTTCGTCAAATCACATTGTTCGCCACCGCGCCGACAACGCGTGTCCGCGAAAGCCACCGGAGACGCGGAGGGGCGCAGAGCGACCTGTTCCGTCTAGTTCCCGGTTTTCCCGCTTGGTGGCGTCCATTTTGCTGGTGTCGCAAATATAAGACTTCTGGAGTGGCAGACTTCTGCACTCTCCCATGCAACCGGGTGGAGTCAGGTTGACCAATCGGTGGCCATCTTACTCGGGGCAAAAACAGGCTGCGCTGATAGGGGTGCTAGCAGTGTCTGTTGCTTTTAGGGCTGCGTATTACAACAAAACAAAACAAAACAATTATTTTTTGTTTTAAAAGACTCGAAAGCCGCTTAAGACATGTTGGATTTCTTTTTCTCGGATATCTCCTTATCGCGAATAATCCAACCCATGGTAATGAATACGTAGCATACCTCTCACGATTGCAAAAATTCTTGCACATGACCTATCATGGAAACCGGCACTTTGAGAATTTACAGAAATATCAAGCTCGCGAAAATCAAGTCGTTTATAATACTTGTTTTGCAGATACACGGCTGTTATAAGTGCAGTCTCGAGTTTTAGATGAAACTATCTAAAATGCAAAATAAGTGTTCACAGTCACTATGATACTCACTGTTTTCCGCTGGTATGCTGAAAATGCAGGAAACATAAACATAGTTGGAATGCTACCTGGTCGAAGTCTTCTCGCTTGACCACTTGTGTCAAAGCAGTCATCTTCGAAGTGTGCCAAACACAGGACGTCAGTATTCTTACGCAACCAACCTTTCCCCAGCCGAACAGCATGCTCCCACACGGCATGCCGAGTATTTGTCTTTGGGAAACCGGCGACGTGCAAACATGTTTAAGGTTTTATTTTGCCGTTAAAATGCATGTAATCATCTAGCTATCTCCCGTGAGCCTGCTCACATGCAGTAGTAAGCTATTGGCCTCGAGATTGACCTAGAGGTGGCGTTACTGTCACGCTATCATCATCATCAAAGCGGGGATAGAAGCATTGTCGCCCCGTAGGCTCTCCACATTCACGCGCGAGATGGTGTAGATTCTTGCATTTATTTTGTCGTCCAGTATCGGTGACAAAACATTTTGAGCGGAAAATGTTGCTGTACCGTTCGGTGCATCAGTAAAGATTGAATCGTCTTACCAGCGTGCGGCCTAAGTTTAAATAACGTGTGGATGCGTTGTCTGCCCTTGGCAGATGTTGGGAAGCATGGATCACCATGACGGATGCCTGTCTTTGTGTGAACTGCACTATTTATGTTAAATATTTCTTTCTTTTGAAATAGTTGAAATAGAAATAGTGGGAATTCAACAAAATAATGAATTGCGACCCGGATAACATGAAATCGCAGGTTCTATGCATTTTTACTTTTGCACCTTTTAGTTTTTTCGGTAACATAAATATTTAGCATGAAGAGAAGCTAGTGCTGTTTTGAAAATTACCGTGCTATTGAGTTCTGCGGCAGCCACTGTTTCCCTTTACTGTGCCATGGTGTGGGTAAGTTTTTCGGAGTCGGAACAATTTTACTATGTTGCAATGAGGAGAGAGTGCCTCTTCTAGTTACGATCTGGAAATTGATCGTTGGCAGGACAACTGAAGCAAGTGAAACAAACTATTTTAATATATCTGCCGCGATTGGAACAAACTGGTGTAACCGAGCAAGGCAGTAGCATGCATGTTATTAGATGCTTTTCTCGGTAGTGTGGGTTCACCCGCTTCAATTTTTTCGGTGTAGGTCGCAGATATCAAAAGGCTAATATTATAAATTTCTGACTAAATAATCTTCTATTCAAACATAGTAGACTCTGCAATTCCAACAAACAACCCGCACCATGACACCGACGGCATCGGCCGCAGCTACAATCTTTTACTGATGAGGGCTAGCGACTCTCACGAAACTTTGCGATCACCCTCCGCCCTCACCTAATGCAAATCGGGATTGGGCAGTTCATTGATTAACCTTCAGATTATTCAAATAATGCTTTAGTTGCTTTTTTTTCTTTTTTTTCTGTTTAATTGGAATCTTGTGCTGGAGGAAATCATGAAAAAGTAAAAAATGTCTACTTTATATTTCTGACGTTTTTATTTCTTTTTTGACGCAGGCTTGCACGGTAAACCACTTCAGCATGCTTGTGATTGTCATCAAGGGTGGTTATACTGTTTAAATAATAACTTAAAATTACTTCACTTTGAAAGGCTTCCCATGTTTATATTTCTGTAGGCGTCACAACGTGAAGTTTAAAATGGGAATGCATTATGCCATACTAAAAATAGTAAAAAAATGTAGTTTTAACTTCTTCCATGCAATATGACCGGTGAAAAGTCAATTACAAGAAAACTACTAAAATCAACGGATTTATCAATTGATTAGTCTATTGAAGGGTAGCGATCATTCGGATTATTTTTTAATCAAACCACAGCTCCAATCAACATTAAGTGTTTTATGAAAGCTATGGTTTGTGCGAGATAACAAAAATATATGGGACCAGCGTCTGTATACAAACCACAACACTAAGATTATGGAAGCATCCGACTTAATAATAATCGCTTTGCTGAATTTCTGCGCATGTGAAGCGGTACGCCATAACTAAAATTCTGTGTTTTCGTGTTTTTTTTTTTTTTGCAATTGGGGGTATTTTGTTTTTGGGGTTTAATTTTCTCCTACAGATTCAGTGTTTTTTTTTTTTTTTCAAGTAAATTGGTTTTGTCATTACCAATTTACACAAAAAACACAGAATTTGCAGGAAAACGTTAAACTCACAAAAAAATACCCCAAATTTCGAGAAAAAAATAAACACCAAAAACGCGGAACCCTAATCATAACCTTTAGTAGGAAGAAACGACAGCAAAAACAACAAGCGTTTAATGAGGAGGGTTCAGCTCAGCCGGAAACGGACTTGCATCGTCAATATCCATGCTTCTGAACGTGCGCCTGTAGCAGACGACGCACGGTGGCGACACGGTTCGATTTCGAGGGGAATAGCGAGCGAGAGATTTGTTGCAACGTGCTTGCTGCATACTTATGCATGAAAAGTAATTCCTGTTATTTACTATTCTTTATTATTATTTATTTAAATTATTATTATTTACAAATACTGCCAGCCCAAAACAATGAGCCCAGGCAGGGTTGCAGTATAAAAAAGTGCATATACACTTGTAAAAAAAGAAAAAAAACGAGCAAAACAATGTGCAATTACAATTACAATGGTGCCATACTGCTTATGAAACTCATTATCATAGGGGCATTTACAACATCTGACTCAAGTTCATTCCAGTCATCTATACATCTTGGGAAAAATGAAAATTTAAAGGTGTCTGCAAAATATGGATATGACTGAATATATTTGTTATGCTTTGTACGAGTAAGAAGTCTGCGTGAGTCAGCTGGGACGTCCGAGTGGACGTATCTTGACATATCAATGTTATGCAATCCATTTACTAGTTTAAAAAAAAAGTATTTTAAACGAGTGTGTATACATGCATGTCTTTATGTCAGGCAGCCCTGCCCTTGCTTTGAGCATTGTTACTGAGTCTGGAATGAAAACAGTTATAGATAAACCTCACTGCCTTATTCTGAACTCGTTCAAGCTTATTGATGTTGCTCTGAGTGAAAGGTTCCCAGAGCACATTTGCGTAATCTGTAAAAGGGTTGCTAATTGGGCTAGTTGCTATGTAAACATCAAACGGTATTAGCGCTCTTTCCTGTATCTTCTCTCTACGTGTGCGCTAATACCGTTTAGATGTCGGGTAATCTGATTGGTAAGACCAGGGTTTTAAAAGCGGTTAACTTAACCTCCGGTGTTGTGTCCTTCAGTGATCGTCTTAAAGTTCAAAGCCTAAACATGGCCTTATTATATATTTTGTCCATTTGCAGGTTCCTTGTATGAACACATCTACCCTAGGTATTTGTACTCCCTTATTTTACAAAGCTGCACGTCGTCAATACAGTACTGAAACAGTAAATGACTTTGTTTACGTTTAATAATCATGCTTACAGTTTTTGCTCGTGTTTATTTCCATTTGCCACGCTTGACACCAATCGAAAAGTTTGCCCAATTGTTGATTTAGTCAGGTCTGATAGCTTTCAGTGTTGACCGTTGTGTAAATAATCATATCATCAGCAAAGTGTTTTAATTTTACTGCCGGGTTGAGTCGTACACACATGTCATTAATATACATAATAAATAGCTGTAGCCCTATTGTCACGAGTGACAAATGATGAGGTGGCGAATAACTGGAGAAACTAAGTGTTTAATGGGGTGAACTTGTGCCCAAAACAAAATAAAGAAAGGCAGCGTCGCAGGCGTCGATGTCGGCGAAATAGCAGGGTCGAGCGCTGGGGTGAGACTGACTCCGCTCGCCATGCGGAGTCCCTTATGTACCCGCATGGATTTCTGGAACATTCCACATAGAACTTTCGGCGCATAGAACTTTTCGGAACTCAATCAGATGAGAATGTTCTCGAACTTTCAAGAACGGCAAGTTGTAAGAATAAAAAAAGGGACATTCCACTGACTGAAATCGAACCTAGACCTTCCGCACGACAGTCACGCGCGGTAACCATTCGGTCACGCATGCGCTCGCTCGCTCGGCGACGTGCGTGGCACTTTTACAGACCTTTGTGGAACTTCGGAAATCACTAATAGTTCAGCTTTCTCGTTTTTCATTTCAACAAATTGGGTTCTTCCAATTAAATATGCTTCCAGTCAGCCCATCAGCTGTAATGATACCTGCAATTTTACATAACAGCTTTTGATGGGACACCCGATCAAATGCTTTGGCAAAATCCAAAAATATATTTATCTGTTCCCTACTATCAATGCACTGGCTCCAATCGTGAAAGACCTCAATAAGCCGTGTTTTTTTTTTTTCTACATGAGCTAGTTTTATGTTGTTTTTGTGTCAACTGCAGTTTGTGCACCTTTGTGTCTAATATCTGCAAGATAGTATATAGCAGTGGTTCTCAAATGGGGGTCCGCGAAAGCATTCTAGGGGTCCACAAGGCCCTGTCTCATCAGTCAAGCCTGGCAATAAAAGCTTACTTTTTCAGATTAAGAAGAAACGTTCCAATTTTCGGTTGAGTTTTCTCGTCTGCATGTCAATGAGAGAAGTCTACATCACACTAGCCCTTAGTTATATCTATTTATTAGATCATTATCATAACTAACCTATACATTTCCCTTCTCATCACAAACGGGGTCCTCCATCATCTCCGCCTATCCAAAAGGGGTCCGCGAATCATCACTGGTTGAGAACCACTGGTATATGGGAAGCAAAATGTATTAGTGCAAAGCACTGTTTTCTGACTAGTAATGGTATGAACTACTCTGGCATACCACTGCTAAAGGGCAGTTTACCTTTTCATATTAGGGTGAATATTTATAACAAATGAACAGGTTTTCAATGACATTTCTAATATAAAAAGATTTACAACAGTGGTCTGTGATTATGATCAAAAATGCCTCAAGCACTATTTTATGTGAACTAATGTGCTATTTTGTTCAATATTTAATGCTTTCACTCGCTACGAAAACATGCAGTTGCCATTCTTAATGTTCATAAGATGACGTTGCCAGCATGATCAACACGTGAGTTTTAACCAGGGTTACAAATGATGCGACGAGTTAAATATTTGTATGAATTTCCTTTCCTTCCACTTCAAAATTAGGGATGACCTATATTTGAATATGTTTTTATTCTCGACATTTTTTATTACTTGTTGTCATGTTGGAACTAACTTGTCAAGCTCCTTGCTGTTGATTCGCTTTGTTTAGGGGATCATTATCCAAGAGTTCTTGTTTTTAAAAGTAGTAACAAACTCCTTAGTGCCCTGAAGTGATGTATGTCCTTTCCACGTGGTCTAAAATCGATGCTTACAATGCTTGTACTGTGACAAATCTTTTCTCTTGCAGCCCAGCTTGAACCCCACCATTGGCGTCCTGAGCACCACTCTGAATAAGCTGCCTCAGTTGTGACTTGTAGCACAAGGTTTCTGTCACCCAATTCATCGTCATCTCGGAACCAAAGGCATTTGGTCCTGCCTGCTAGTCACCACTTGTATAGAAGTTGGAATGGTGCAGTGTGTTTGTGTGAATAAACTGTTGAAGCTGTGAGAGTATTTTTGTTTTTGTAGGTAATGAGAATTATTTATTTTTGAAAGATCCCATCCATCCATCCATGATACTTCATGCCATAAAGATGTACTGTTTACAAAGTAAAATTGGACAGTCTGGCAGCTGCCGCTGGCATGGAAAATTGTGAGGGCTCACGCCTGCAAACTACATGTATTGTTTTGTGAACCTCCTCCGACTCCCTTGTGTACCTGAGAACTTAGGAGGTCAGTTTTAAGTCGAAGGGGGTTAGCCTATTTTTATTTACAAGGAAACTTTTGTTCATGCATATGCTTATTATGACCCATAAAAGCTGAACTCCATGGGACGAATATGCTGCAAACAATCGGCGAATTTTGCCTGGCTGCTTTTGCTCTGCGCGTGGAATCAGCACAATGGCTGCTACGTCGTGCACAAAGCGAGCGTGCCGTAGGGCGACGTTCTTTAGTTATTCGTCGCATATTTCGCTCCATGGAGTTCAGCCTTAACTGCTCCTTTCTGGGACTGGGAAGACTAAGGTTTTCATGTTCCAATATAATAACGATAGTTACGTTCAACAGATATATGTTTGAAAAGTAACCATTTCGGCAAAATTCTGCCTGGTTAGGTGAGTATTAATAAAAGAAGCTGGAAGTACTCTAACCAGCTGTGTTTAAATAGCCTGACGTTTCGCGGCCTGCTTGTTCACGAGTGACTCATCTGGCTGAACGTTCGTCTTTCTCTTCTTGTCGCTGCCATTTAAATCAATCTCTCCTCTTTGTGACACCTCGAAGCCTGTGAATATTAACTGCTTGGGAGGGTACCGATCGACCAATTCAGGTTGTTTGTATGCTGAATATGCTAAAACAAAAAGAGTCATTTTTTATTTAGTTTCTTCCGAAACTGGAAAAAGTGACTCTTTTTAGAGTCCTAGCATATTTAGCATACAAAGAACCGGTCGATCGGTATCGGACAGGCTGCAAAACATTGGGCTATTTAAATATAGTTGGTTAGAGTACCTCCAGCTTCTTTTGTTAACAGATGTGTGTTACAAAAAAAACTCAAAATACCTAGAACAAAAATTTAGGGCGCAAACAAGCGGGTGAGGCTTTGTGTTGCGTTGTCCTTTTTCCCCCAGTCTCGGGGTTTTGTCTACAATGTCAAAATGCATAGCTTACGCTTCACAGCACATGCTTAGGCTATTAGGTATTTAAAAGAAAACAAGGATGAAAATAGAAGAGGCGTGAGATGGCAAACTCAAAATCGAGCTTAAAAAAAAGAATTGATACAAATATTGCTTTTCCTCCTTTTTAAGTATGGCTTTCCACCCTTGTTAATTCAGCCTTTATTTCTCTTGAAGATAAAGTAAGAAGGCAGGCGAGCTGGTTGATGTTACACATTTTTGAAAACCGGAGACGACGGACGAAAAAGGGGACAACACACAAACGTCTCAAACGCAGCTACTAAAGTTTATTAGAACAGTCGTTTATATAGCATCTCTCCCACACGTCTTCCGGAACTGCACACGTCACTGGAACTTTTAGCCAAGGTACATCTCATCTTGACATTTTTTTTTTTTTTTTGGCAAGTAGTAGGCAAGATATAAGCTCTCACAATGCTGCCTTTTTGATAATGTGCAAAGGTTGAAGCAATTAAAACATTTCCGACATTTAGTTATGCAGTTTTGCTCCGTTTCCTACTTCGTTGCTTAATTAGGTAATTATTTCACTGATTTTACACACTAGTCGCACGCTGACCTAAGTCTGGGAGGAGAATAAAACCGGACACCCTATGTGCTATGGGTTTTAGTTGAGTTAGTTGGTGCATACTGTTGGCAATCGGGTCAGCTGAACACGGAAAAACAGGACAGGAAGGAAATGACTGGACGAACACACCGCTGTGTGTTTGTCTAGTCCTTTCCTTCGTGTCCTGTTTTTTCCGAGTTCAGCTGACCCGATTGCCAACCCTACGTGCCTGCGTAATTACAAGGGAGCTTCTCCTTTAGCAGGCAAGCACTGCGGGAAAGTAGCAGGGAGGGGGGCGCCTCCGTTATAGTCCCAATCCCGCTGGTTCCCATTAAATAAAAAAGTACGCATGTAAGTGCGTTTCTTTTCTTTTTTTATGTTTCACGCCGAAGTCGGTGAGTTTAGTAGCGAGGAAAATCAGAAAGCTCCCATACAGCGGCCGTGCACCGCGTAGTCAGGCTTCTCCCCGGCGCGCGTGCGCACGGGGAAAGTACGTGCCCAAGGGAACCATGGAACGTTTTTCTTCATTTTAAATACGTTTTAGACTCTGTTATGCGTGGGTTCTTTTAGTGCGTTGGATGAACAGGATGGAGATAGATTTAAAACATAACGTGTTGTTTATTGTTACAATGGCGTCCGGCTGGGGTCTGCGACCAGTTGCCAGTAGGGCTAACACAACACCAGATCTATGGTGTCGCAACATAGGTGGCGCTAGCTTCCGTTACATATATAACACGCCCCTTTTTTTCCCTTTTTTTTTTTTTACAAGTTCATGCGGTTTGGAGGACGGACTTGTCTTCCTGAACGTGTGTGGCCTGAGGTTGTCGGTCCACTGCTGGTATCACATGGTACATGTCGCTGCCTGGGAGGAGTCTTCATCTAAGTCAGACAATGGGCACAAATCCTCCACACTCCTTTGCACTTGGGGTGGTGCCTCTCTATCCCTCGGTGGCAGGTGTGCTTCTCTCAGGTGGTAGCGGTTTCTGCGGTATGTGCCTCCACCGTTTCCTTGTACGATGAACGAGCGCGGCTCGGGACCCAATGCTGTGATCTCACCCAGTGTCCATTTGTTGTTCAGCCAGAACCAGACTTGCTGTCCAGGTTTCAGCGGCTTCAGGGTGGATGTGTGCTGGTCTCCATGCTTGTGCTGTTCCTTTTGACGAGCTTGAAGTCCCTGCTGGTGGGCTTTCGTAGGGTAGTTTGGAATCAGTAGCTTCGGATGTACTGGAAGCAGTGTGCGAACTTTTCGGCCCATCAGCATTTCTGCTGGAGATGGCAGCGTGGACGTTGGCGTTGAGCGGTAGGTGAGAAGGGCCATGTCCAGGTCCTCACCCGACTGTCCTGTCTTGCAGAGTGTGTCCTTGATTGTCTTGATTGCTCGCTCTGCTTGCCCATTCGACCGAGGGTAGTGGGGCGATGATGTCCGGTGTGTGATGGACCATGAGGCGTTGAAGTCTGCAAATTCCTTGCTGTCAAAGGGAGGACCGTTGTCCGAGATGATTTCGTTCGGGATCCCAAAGCGTGCATACATCTTCTTAAGACTGCTGATGACAGGTTGGCTAGCAGTTGAAGACAGTCTTTCTACTTCGACATACTTTGAGTAGTAGTCGACTACAAGCAAGTGTGACGCTCCATTCAGATGGAAGATGTCAATTCCCAGTTTCTGCCATGGCAGAGATGGCAGCGGGATGTCCATTAGCGGTTGGTGGTGGTTTGCGGGCATGTGGCGCTGACATGTGATGCAGTGCTTTACCATGTCTTCCACATCTTGTGTCATTCCTGGCCAGTAGAGTGCTTCTCGAGCCCGAGCTTTGCATGCTGACATTCCGCGATGCCCCACATGAAGTTTCTTGAGTGCTGCTGGTTGAGCAGCTTCCGGAATGACTAGGCGGAGTCCTCGACAGAGTAGTCCTTCTCCGAAGTGAAGTTCTTCTTTGCAGTCCCAAAACCTCTGTGCTGAGGGATGCACTTCGTGTCTCTCTGGCCAGCCGTCCTGGACATACTTGACCACACGCTGCAGGGTTGGGTCGGCGGCTGTTTGTACTCTGATGAGATTTAGGGTTTCACACGAGGCTCCAACGAGAAGGCAGACTGATTGACGGGTGTCCACCGATGATGTGTCAACTGAGACGGAGGTCAGAGGAGCTCTGGACAATGCGTCAGCTGCGACCAGCTCTTTTCCAGGCACGAAGACCAGTTGTGCATCATACGGCTGTAGTCGTAGTAAGAGACGTTGGAGTCTGGGAGACACCGCATCATATGGCTTTTGCACCAGACCGAGAAGAGGTCGATGATCAGTCTCCACTTCGAAAGGGCGTCCATACAAAAAATAGTGGAAGTGTTCTGCACCGTACACAATGGCCAAGAGTTCTTTTTCGATTTGGGCGTACTTCTGTTGAGCACTTGACAGTGTTGCAGATGCAAAAGCGATTGGCTTGCCTCGCTGTAGCAGCACAGCCCCCAATCCGTACGAGCTGGCGTCGACCGACAGGGTTGTCTTCTGGGTTGCATCGTAGAATGCAAGGATGGGAGTTTCGGAAAGTGATTTCTTCACTTCTTCAAAGCACTTCTGTGTGTTTGCGTCCCAGAGCCAAGGAGTGTCTTTACGTAAGAGCTGCCTCAGTTGATGGGTTCGTTGAGCTAGCTGTGGGGCAAACTTCGCCAAGTAAGTAGCCATGCCCAGAAAGCGCTGAAGATCTTGTCGGTTGGTTGGCTGAGGATACTGCGCAATTGCTTTGAGCTTGGCATCATCTGGCTCGATTCCCTTGGCAGTCAGCACATGACCAAGATAGTTCACTTCCGACACTGCCAACTTCAGTTTGTCCTTGTTGAACTTTAAGTTTGAGCAACGGGCTTTCTCCAGCACCTGTCGCAGTTGCTTGCAATGGTCAGGCATGGACTTGGACGCAATTAGGATGTCGTCGAAGTACGGGTTGATGTTTTCTTCTGACGCGAACACTTGGTCCATTGCCTGCTGAAACATCTCAGGTGCACAGCTCAGTCCAAAAGGCATGACCAGAAACCGGTAGCGTCCGAACGGCGTGGTGAAAGTACACAGCCGAGAACTTGCATCATCAAGCTGCATGTGATGAAAGGCATGAGAGGCATCCAGTAGAGTGTACACTGTTGATCCATGTCGCTTCGAGACGAGGGTTTCGAACGTTGGCATTTGGTAATGCGGGCGCTTGATTACTTCATTAAGCTTCCGTGGGTCTAAGCAAATCCGCAGAGAGCCATCCTTCTTGGTTACGATGACAATCGGGCTGACCCAGTCAGTGGGTTCAGTGACCTTAGCAATCACATGCTCATCCTCCAAGCGTTGCAGTTCCTGCTTGACCTTGTCTTCCATGGCTGATGGGATCTTTCGTGGTGCCGAAATGACTGGTTGTGCATTCTCTTTTAGAGTTATTGTGAACTCTCCAGGGAGACGACCTGTTCCTTCAAAGACATCCTTGTACTCATCAATGATGTGCTCTGGTGTGTCATCCTTTTCTGTAGTGCCATCAACCGAGTTGCAGTTGAGTTTGTTGAGTTGTATTAGCTTCAGCTCCCGGCAAGCATCCAAACCCAAGATGGCAACAGTTGACATGCCAACTATGCAGAACTTCAATGTTGCCGATGTGCCAGGTACGCTGCATCTTAGAAAGCACTCTCCATGTAGTGGCAACGGCTCACCGGTGTAAGTAGTCACACAAGCACCAGGAGTGTTAAGTGGTGGGGGATCCGGCAACTTCTGGAACTGCTCCATTGAAATTAGGTTCACATCTGATCCAGTGTCTAGCTTGAACACAATGTCGTGTCCACTGACGTTCACTGTTTGGTTCCATGAAGACGAGTGCTGAACGGTGCGAACAGTCAGCACATCCAAGGAGAGAGGTGCATCCTCCTGCAGCTCTCGCAGGACGTGGGCATGACGCGACTGCAACGGACGAGGCTGATGTGGCTGCTGACACAACGCAGCATAGTGGTTGGGCTTGCCACAGTTGTAACACTGTTGTCCATATGCTGGGCACTGTCGTGGCTGGTGAAATTGGCCACACCTGGAGCACGTTCTTTGTGAGTTGTGATGAGGCTGCGGTGGCTGGCGGCGAGCGGGCGCTCCTTCACTGGGTTCCCGCGTAGCGTCATACTGCCGTGAAGTTGGTGGACCGCGGCGATGTATTGCGAGCACCTCCGGACGCTGTGGCTGCATCTCTTGGGCGTACGTTCTGGAAAGTTGCGCTGCCATACACTGGTCCTTGACTTTGTCGAGTGTAAGTTTCTTCTCGCGCAACAAGCGTTCTCTCAGCGAGTTGTCATTTATTCCATGAACGAGGCGGTCGGTGATCATTCGGTTGCGAGCTTCACCGAAAGCGCATTGATCTGCCTGCTTTTCTACAGCTTGAGCGAAGGCCTCGAACGTTTGGTCTTTCGACTGTTTCAAGTTATGGAAGACGTAGGATGCATGCGTTGTGTTGCGGTACCTTTCGAAGTGTTCGTCGAAACGCTGAAGAACGTCGGCGAACTTCTGCTCCGCCGCCGGAAATGTGAATGCGTGGTACTTCTGCACGAGTTCCGCGCCTCCAACGTGTAGCAGCAGAGCAATCCGGGTCTCGTCGTCTTCCTTGTGGTACTTTGTTGCACGTTCGTAGATCGTGAAGCTCTTCTTCCAGTCGCTCCAGTCCTCTGCGGGGTTGGCGGCTGCCGAGAAGGCTTGGATGGGCGGAAAAAATAACGCCATCGCTTCTGTGGTAGATGCTGCTTACTCGCTTATCCCACTTCTGACACCATGTTATGCGTGGGTTCTTTTAGTGCGTTGGATGAACAGGATGGAGATAGATTTAAAACATAACGTGTTGTTTATTGTTACAATGGCGTCCGGCTGGGGTCTGCGACCAGTTGCCAGTAGGGCTAACACAACACCAGATCTATGGTGTCGCAACATAGGTGGCGCTAGCTTCCGTTACATATATAACAGGAGTTACACCCAGCACTCGTTGGAGTTACACGCACGAACACGACGCTGCACATCATCGGCTGCGCAGTATCTTTGCTCCTCTTTCTGCCAAAGGAAGCGATAGAATAAAGGCTGGGCCAACGCAGTTGTCTTTTTGCATCTTCAGTTGTTTTGCGCTGAACTGTTTTTTGACTTCAGGAGCATTTTTAGGAACTGTTTGTTGTTAAACTGGGCTCAGTGACAATAGGCGTTTGTCCCAGCTTCTTGTATTTTGTCGTTTTTTTACCGTTCTCTGCAAAAGAAATTTACTATTTGTGCCCAACTTTACTCTTCTGTCTGTTAAAAAATTGGGGTGTACTTATGTTTTAGACAGCGCTGGAAGCCTGGTCCTGCCCCTAACGGACGACGAGTCTCCCAGCCGTAGATGAGCAAATTTATTGCCGGTACCCAGCACAGCGCTCAGCCTGGGGTCTTTAACATGCACCACGCGGTAGTGACGCACACGACCGCATCGCCGGTGCCGATGCTCATCCAGATCGAAACGGGCGAGAGGACTGAACCAGGATAACTGGCTTCAGCAGCGCGATCTTTCGCTCCACGCTCAGGTGGTGTGCGCTAGCCCACTCGGGCCACCGATCCCCCTCTTCGTCTATTATGTGAACAGATCATAGCGTTTTAATTGCCATATTCTGATCATAAAATTTATAAAAAAACGACTAATTATAAAGCAATCAGTTATAAACATTTTAAATTAAATTACGCTACAGATGACCACCGTGTAATTCTAACGTCACAATTACAACATTACTAGACAAAGTAATGCATTACTTCCCAAGCCTCTTTCTTCGCGGGCATGGCTAGGCCACAGTACTCCCGTGCCGAGGGGAAGCGAGCGGCCACCGCGACCCGATTAGAGCACCAAAGCGGGGTACGTGGCAGCATTTACTGGCGGTGCATCATGTGGCATAAATATATCGTAAACGTCCACAGGACATCTATAAAATGTTAGGACATCCGTCCGCAGGAAGCCGAATGCGCTGCCAGAGTATGTACGTCACCAGATTCCAAAATAAACAACATTGGGAGAGCGCGTACCCGCCAGTGTACCGCCTATAGGTATAGTAACATCATAAATGTTTAAAAGCACAAAGTTCTTTAAAGCTGAAGCCCACACTCCCACACATTTGTTCGCCCGCGCGTCCGCGCAAGCCCCGCGGCATTAGACGCCACACGGCAGCGCGACGTCTCAATGGCAGTGACACTGTGTCACGTGACGTGACGTTGTAACCACGTGATACCGGGACTTGCACCATAACGTCACGTGATGCCTAATGCCATCTGAACAAATCTAAACGCACTGTTCTTAAATACTGTGCATGTGCAATATGGGACTCCGGAGATGAGCGTCGCTGCCAATTCTAAAGAAACCGTTCAAGCATCCGCGATACTATCGATCATCTGGAAAATCCGTACTAAGCAGTAGCATCGGGACTGTGGTACTAGGGTTACATCACAGGTGGGGAGAGCCGAAGGGAACTGAAACACGCATCGGGCAGAACATGCACGTCTTTTTCTTTGCAACAGAGCGTAGGACTGTTTTCCGGAGAACGCTCGTGCCAACGTTACTAGAACCACTCAGTTGGGAAACTGCCATAGAGACTGCTCTGAAAAGTGGCACCGATCCGTCCACGAGAACCGAGCTAATGGCGATCCCAACGCCGCCACTTCTCCCGCAGCGGCCAGTCCAGGAACTGCACGTGACTTCCATTTTCGTTGTAATCGGCCATTTTGGGGCCAGAACAGATACTGTGGAAGGGGCTTCGAGGTACCGCCCCCGACTCCCAAGCGGACGCGCCGCGATTACTACCGTGGTTAATATGCGCCTAACTCAGGACGCGCTACCTGAAATCCCCGCTGAGGCAGGGTTGTATAAAAACAATATTAATTATACTGCAAAACCTTGCGAACTAAAGATTTTAGAAAACAACATGCGCCCCCCATTTTGTACTAAACTCTAATAAAAGTTACTACAAAAAGAGTTTTTCCGTTAGTTTTTACGCAAAAACATGCTTTCTAAAAGCTCAAGGCGACCACAGTTAAGACAAATGATACAGAGTGGCGCTGTTGTCGCATTTAGCTCGGTCTCGGTGGACGCCAGCGGCCCAGGTTTCAACGGTGAGTTTCCCAACTGAGAGTTCTAGTCACGTTGGCGCGTGCGAAACTCGTGCAACAGGACGAGAGTCAGAGAGCACACCGCGACTCACTATCTTCAAAAGTAGCGCGATCCATTGAGGGTCGCGGACGCACGGAGAGGGCAGGCGAGCATCTGCGTCACTCCTCCCTCTTTCGCTTTCTCCAGTGCCAGGTGGCGGAGGCTGAGGGTGCGAGGAGGAGGTTACAGGACGTTCCCATAGTTCGCTGCCCGCTTCTCCCGCGACCCTTCGGAGATTTTTGCGGAAAAGGTCTATCGAAGCAGAAACGGAACGAAGAGGAGAGCGAGCGGTCGTGTCCTTGCTAAGACGGGCGGGAGGCGCAGGCGTTGGTACTGAGCGGCTCACCTATGGATGGTGGCTCCACCAGGTACACTTGGTTGTTGAGGGTGAGGCAGAAGCTCTCCCTCAGCAGAGATTCGATGGTCGAAGAGGAAGCAATCCGAACCCCGTCTGAAACCGCGGGAAAAGGCAAAGCACGTGCTACGAAAAAACACTGGCTAGGTGGCGCTGGAACCCTTTCCACTGGATGGAAGTGGTCAAGCCGCATGCATCCATCCATACAATGCCGTGAATCCCCGAAAAGAGGAGGAGGAGGTGTGCTGACCCGGGAGCGGACGCTAATGTGGTCGACGCCCCTGTCCTCCCGGCAGACGCTGTTCATGAAGTCGCTCACGGTACTTCCGAGCGGACGCAGCGTGAAGCGGCGCTTCTGTCGCCGAGAAGGCAGCGGTACCGTGATCTCGGGAGGCCCTGCTTGTGCACCACCGTCACCTCTGCGAGACACAGGGAACGAGACGTCAGCCGGACGGGGCCGCGGGCCTGGCGCCGCCGGGGCCCGTTGAAGGCCACCCGGACGTCGGCCCACGGCACGAAAACCGGGAAAGAGTTTCCGTGCGGTCGTCGATTGAAACAAAACACGCGCGATACCTAGGAAACCTTGTTAGCGGTGTATTGCGCTTGCGCCAAGAGCAGCCATGCCAGACCCGTTTCTTTCTTCTTTTTTTCTCTTTTTTCTGGGGGTCCAAGCCGCGGCTTTTTGACGGCTAAGTCCTAGAAAAAGCTACAGATTTCCGAAAACGTAGAAAAGGTAAGATATATTGCTACGACTAGCAGACTGACGCCGGCGTGCGGCGCCCGAACGCCAGACAACGATGCCACTCTTCGGAGAGAGCAGACGACGGTCCTGCACAATCTGATCGGTGGTAAACGGGTGAGAAAGAAACAGAGGCAGCTAGCCTTTGCCTTTAACTCTATCCTTCCCATATAAGCTCAGGCTAACTGACATCACCGTACCCAATGCGAAACAGCTACGCGCAACCTCCTCGACTGCTTGCGCAGAGGCTGCGACGACATCAGCGTGCCAACTCTTATTCGAAGCATAGTGGATAGCGAAAATGCTACGTCCCTTTGCCTCTATCTACTGGATCCCTCCGATCAAAGCGAGCAGGACCGTCGGCTGCATTCCGCGCGGCGAGAGCAGTGACTTGAGGATCTGGCGTTCGGACGCCGAACGCCGGCGTCGTCCGCTAGTCATACCCATGGGTGTTCACATCTTCGACAGCTTTCATAAACCCACCGGTTTTTTTACGAACGAGAACTTGTCTTTCGAGAAAGTGGGGAGGCAACACCTCGAAGGGTACGTTGTTTCTCTCGACCGACGACTACCAGACGCTTTCCAACGAAAAGAAAATCACGGCCGAGATGTCGTTTGGCCTGAACCAAGGAACCGCTGCGAGGGTAAAGCTTCGTCGCGCACCTGATCACTACTTCACACCGCGTCTCATTTCCTTTCTTCGCTTCACTTCCGCGCCGTATAGTGAAACAAGGCGAACGAAGAGCAGACACTTCACACCGACATAAGGAAAGTTCGTTTAGGCGACGTCGAAGAGGCCCACCCTTAACACATCATCAGTTGTAAGAAACTATTTTATTACCTCGCCCAATAAAATGAGGCAATGAAAGGGATATTCGCAACAAAAACATTTCCTGGGACAGAAGAATGCGTGAGCTAAAACAACTGTTGTATCCTTCCCGGGTCGTCAGATATCCATGTAATGTTCGGAAGTGTAGACCAAGAACTAGATATGCCGAGTCATTGAAAACCGACACAAGTCGAAGCTGTTTTCAGGAAATCCGACAGCGTGCAAGTGATGGAACTTGGTCCCACGTTCTTCAGCGTCACCGAGTCACCGTCGCCCATCAGATTCTCGTCCGAGTGCTAAATACACTCACCTCCTGCCACGGGTTCGGAGAGGCTCGTGCTGTGGATTCCACGCGCCGGCAAACAGTAGCCAGGGCAGCAGGCTCCATTCCTACGAACGGGAGACGAGCGATCAAAACCGCGACCGCTGCTATCCGAGAACAAGATTTCCGGCCGATTCTACGATTGCTTCTTTCGTAGTGATTGGCAAGAGGAGAACGGCAGGGAGTCTTTTTTTCGGATGACCGCCCGCTCCCTTCCGTTCTATTCCTGTCAGTTCCTTACTAGAGGCTGGTTCAAACTAGTCTACATCAAACGAAAGTTACTGGATCCAGGGAAAGGAGCGCCATTGCCTTCCCTGCCCAAACCTCGCAAGGCGATTGGCTGATTGGTCTCAGTTGCCATGACAATCGCCATTTCGGTACATTCAAAGCTTCGAACGGGTCGTGTCTGAACCAGACGCGTCAAGATCGCTGTAGAGCGTCATCGTACCGAAAGCGTTCCCCGCCAATATAAGCGTCTTTCTCATTGTGCATGCAACCCAACTGGCAACCGTGCTTATTTCCACGGATCTCTCTCAACGCTATTGTTGTTCTTGTGTACTTTGAAGGCCTGGTTCACACTTACAGCTAATCTGCTGCCGCCGAAGCGGAATCGGCCGCGGCAATGCACAGTGGTGCTATAGTCCGGCGGCCGAATTCTTGCAGATTCGCCCGCCGATTCGCAAGTGTGAACCAGGCCTAAGACGGGAAATCATTTTTCAATGCCGCCAAGCATCGAAGCCGCATGTCGTGCCGGTGCGAAGATGTGCACTGTGTTTTCCGGTATGCGGGTAACAAAACCTACATATTCAGAGATGGCTTTATAAAGAAACATGCCCCCGCGATTTTGGATCGGCTGACCGAAGATCAAGGAGAAACTGCTCCTTCCATGAACCAAAATGGCGACCATACGGGGAGCTTGGCACTACTCTTCCAGGATCCGGTGACTTTAACTCACACAATGGTTGCGTTCTCAACTAAAACGACAGAAACGACCAGAACAATTGATAACCGTGACTCAGGATTGCTTCACTGAAGCAGACTCTTGGATCTTTTTCCACGTTGTGTAGGGCGAGCACTCGTCCCGGTGGCTTTGTCGTTGCTGTCGTTTCAATTGCTGCCAGCACAACTGACACAGATGTGAGCCAGTCTTACACCCTAGGTCCCTAGATAGACTTGCGCTCTCACCTGTCATTAAGCCAACGATCGTTGACATCTCCCCCATCCGGAGGTCAACAAAGCTGTCAGAGTGTTAAACAGTACATACGCCTAACAAACCCAGTTGAGATGCGTGGCACGGGACACAGTCGAAACAGGTTGAAACCGAGACGAAAACAAGACTGAGGTCACATTATATTTTTTCAAATAGCGATGCAAATTAATTATATGCACATTTTTCATTCATTTTACACGTTTAAACCACAATTAAATAAACTTCTTTTTCTTATTTTTAGATTCAAGAAACGATAATCAGAAGGTTTCGCACAAATTTAAACAGGAGAGACATAAGAAAAGTCTTATCAGCCCCGACATCACAATGGCCTCCTCGCCGAGAGCGGGCTTCCGCGACGTGCAGTGAACGTTTTAGCAGCGGCTTTAGCCCCGAAGCATACCTCTCCCAACGACATTTGCTACTACGATACTTTCTAGATACGTCCCCCATCTTCCGCCATAGTAAGTGCTTCGCGGGCACTCACCATGGGCAGCGATACGGCAGACGCCGCCATCTTTAGCTCTATTGGGGCGTTCCCCTCAAGTTAACTGGAAGTAGGGAAAGACCAGCTCGGTTGAACTCGTAGCATCCTCGATTATCCGCACCGGTGCGCACCGGGGCACCGAGGTTCACCCTTTCGTCTTCGATCAGGTGCACCGGTGCGCACCGGGCGTCCTCGATCAGCGGAGCGCATTCTCCCGGTGCGGCTTTTGTTGCCCCAACGCGCACCAAGAAAATCGACGGGGCGTCGGGCGCAGTCCCATCAGGCATTGCGGCCAGGAGCGGGAATCGAGGAGATAACGAGAATAACAGACGCGCTGTCAATCGAGACGGCGATCTTGTGAAAACGAACATGCCTTTGCAGCAGCACTCGATGAATTCCTCAAGCTCTTCTGACAGCGAACACAACAAGCTGCTTACCATCGCCGCGTTTACCGGTGATTGCTGCGTTGGCAAGAAGCGCCCGAAAGTCATGAACTTCGTGGAAAGCGTTGTGGAGGCGTTTCGATGACACCGAAGGTACAATCATTATCTGGTGGCATTCTTTGTTGAACTAAAAATTATGGGCAAAATATAGCTAGTGAAATTGCCCCCCGCTTCGTGACCCCATCGACAATCACGTCCACGATGTTTGATTGTATGTCGAACGCTAAATCTGCGAGTACCAGAGCAGGATAAATTGACAGCAGACGGGCGCCGCGCGCGGACGTACGCAAAGAAAAATCGAACGAAACACGAGGTGACGGATGGTGGCAGTCGCCGCGGTGCACCGAGCGGCGCAGTTTGTCCTCGATATCGCAGCGATTTCGCGCTGCACGACCGGGATGTGCTGTGCACTGTCTTGGTTTCAGGGAACTTCCAGTGAGAGTCTGATCGAAGATGTTATCAAAGATCGTTAGCGGCTCAATGCGTTACCGCCGCCGTGTAACTCCGGCGGATTGCGATTGAGTCAACTGTCGTTGGCTCAATGGCAGGTGAAGCGCTCGTGGAACTATAGTGTATTAGGCAGTATAGACCATTCCATATAAAGGGCTTCTGGTCGGTTCTGGGCGTTGCCATTTTGTGTGCCCGTGCGCTTCGTGAGTTCGTTACTTGCGGAAGCCCCTTCGCTCGCTTTCTAAACCCACAAACTCGCGCGTACTGGGCTGCGATTTTACAAACTGTGAAACGGTATGTGGTTGAGGCATTTTATTTGTCGCAGGGTTCAGTCATTTCATGAATATTTCGCCCGGTGCGCCTTGAATGTACTCTCTCGATATGCCTCGTTACTATGCACACACACGCCTAGAGAACAAAAGGACTGCTCAGAAATCGCTTCGGGAACTTAGCATAGCTGACTACTAGCGTCAGTCGCCCTACTTCAAGCTGTAGGGAAGAGACTGGTAGGGCACGTAGCTGTGAAACTGGCGAGTCCAGAGCCACACCTTGTTTGCATGTCACCATGGTTGGGCCGACATGAGAATACGCATCCTCAGCATAGGAACTGGTCCTGCCTACTGAGTGTCCTTCAGCCGTTCTAGAAGTCGCAGTCCCACCAGCTGTTTTCTAACCTCTCGTAGTCGGTATCTGCGAGCGTAACCGAGGAGTAATGCAGTTAATGCCTCGCTCGAGGAGACATCCTGTGTGCGTTATCTGTAGTACATTCCTGGCCTCCGCGTTATTAGAGTTGTCCACATATCTTCCGTCTCCTATGCTCACATCTGCGCACCACTCAACTGTCGCTTTCGCCTGTTCTATTTCGACGGTCGGCTGCGGAAACGTTTCCTTCTTCCACTACGTCGCTCCTTCCCCTCGCATTGATTCGGACAAAAAGATAGCCTACTTTCGCTCCCGTAACACGACGTTCTTGAAAGCTTCTATTCCGAACACTCTAGAGTGAAAGCCCGACCTGTCCAATTGAATTGCCAGTATGTCTACCCGAGAGATGGCTTTGTACCTAAGACGCCGCTGTCGCTGTTCCCAGAAGAGATCTAGGCTACAGGGGCGTATCGCTCCGACAAAGCAACGAGTGAGAAACAAGCAAACAAGAAACAGGGCATGGCAGCTGCTTTCCCGAGGTGCCTCCGAGTTGGATAGCAGTTTTGATCGCAATTCAACGGGCAGCGGGATGTAAAGAAGGCGCCGCTAGCGGTTGACAGATAAGAGTGATGGTGGAAGCAGAGGCAAATCAATTAAATAAATATGAATCTTCATTTTGCCCACACAAATGGAACCAGACGCTGGTATCCAGCCAACCTGCTCGCTTATAAAACATTAGTATGTGTAAGTATGCCAATATAGTCACGACTCCTAAGCCCTTGAGGGAAGAACATATACTCCGCGCAATTTTTATTTCGTCAACAAAGCTGTGCCACCCAGAAGAGGAAGGCGCACCTCAAAACACTTTTCTTTTGTCATTAACAGAAACCTGCAAGTGCCACAGGATGAGATACATAATATATAAAACAATAAATGTGCGAGTGCACTCGCATTTTTTGCGGTCGTTTTTGCATTTCTTTTTATCTTTTTTTACGTGAACCGGACCAAGAAGCTCAATAGTTCAATTCATATCTTCAGATAAGGGTCGCGTATTGTTTCTTTACAAAGAAAGATATTTCTTGCGTGCCGACTGGAGCGAGCGCGCGGCTTCGTCTAACATCTTGATTCTACGAGAGCGCGCACAAATCAAACGCTAAATCAATTCAATTTCAATTCACTTTATTTGCTGGCACACACCTTTGCGCCAGCAGCTGTGACGGCGTCGAATTCCAAGTAGGAAACGAGATACAAGTGAGCCAGTAGGAAGGATCGAACGGTCGGACACGAAATCAAGATAAAGCAGGTTTCTGGAAATACTATAATTTTCAGTAAAAGCCCCAATTTAAATCACAAAAGAAATACATATTCGGTTTCAATCGTGATTTAAATCATGATTTATATCATATCGATCTTTTTTTGCTCTTCATCCCATATGCATTCTCAGTGTCCGTGTTCACAAGAGGTGTCTTGAGGTCAATGGAAGGAGACAGCACGACCCGCCCCTTCTCTCGGGAGGGATCAGTGAACTTCAGTCACCCCTAGACGAGGACGACTCCGGAAACGAAACCGCCATCTATCCCACGCGCAGACGGCCATCGCATGTGCGGCGAATCCGCGTGCGCACGCATTATACCGAAGGGACGAAAACAGCGTCCGCGCCAAGACCCCGCGGTCACCTGGGTGTTCATTCCAGGCACGCGGACGGGAAGAGCCGACGGAGCTCACGGAGGCGCCGCTCAACTCCCCCAGACGGGCCAAGACCGCCTTTCGGGCGTCAAAGGAGGGACGACAACCGACTGGTCCCACCACCGACACCCCTCGCACACTTGACTAGTTACTCAATTTCAGTGAAACTAAGTACTTTTTCCTAGAGATTTGTAATTATAATTCAGTTCTTTTACCGAAGGTAATCTTGTTTGAAATGTAATTACCCTTTGACTTAGCAATTGCAAATTTTAAATTACAATCGGTGCAACTTTTTTTTTTATCAATTTTTATGCTCAGTTGTGTTTTACACAGCGAGACCGACAGGATATAGATAGACTGAGGCGGCAGCCTCATTTCCTTCTGCCAACTCGCGGGGCTTTGAAAGCTTCGAGAAAGTGAAAGGTACGGAGCGTGAACGCACAGCTGTGCCACTCTCAGAGCCGACAGTACATAAGAGGGGCATAGAAGATGCCTCGCATAAAGCGAGTGTTTTTCCTAGTCAGAATGGAAAGAAATAATCAAAAGAGTGCGATTTTGACGTACACATCGATTGTGTTATCCCGACTGCTGTAGGCTATTTCCAGAGTAATTGAAACTTCGAACCTCTATTACATTTGTTCAGTCCCTACTAACACTAATGGACAACTTTTCATTTGAATTGCCATGATAAAAACAACACTAACAATGTTGGTGATGCTGCAAAATCATTAAAAAAAGACTTTCTCTTTTGAGAACTCGGCTCCTGTATCATAGCATTTATAAAGACAGTGAAAGAAAGGCGGCAATCGTGCCGAATCTGGAAGCCCTCGTAATTAATCCCTAACGATCAGACAAGTGGACAAATACATATCAGTGCCAAAGTCCTATCTTATCAATATAATTGCAGTCGAGTAGCTCTCCAAGGAAAGGAAGTGCCAAGTGATTGCATTAGCTTCCTAAAATCACGCTAACGGTTTCGTTCGAATTCGAACAGGCGTGTCGAAGTGGGTATTTTGATTTGTCTCCAAAAAAATTATAATATAGCCCGATTTCGGCAATAAACAAAACTACTTCCTACATTTTTTGGAAAAAATATTTTCCTCCACAAGCATTTTGAAGTGGAGCAAAGAGATTTGCTGCAACATTGGGCCGAGCTGGCCTTGAAACGTTGGTTTTCAAAATTCAGCTGGATAGAGTTTTCTTTTCTTTTTTTCTCTTCTATTTTAATAATTTACGATCAGGTAGATGACTACCGAAAGGTTCACTTTTAAGTGTGTTATAATTACAAGATGTTTATTGTATTCTATATTTTGGGCCCCAAAGCCCAGTGCTACGACAGGTTCCAAGACAAGGTATTTGTAAATAATAAAAAAACATAACCTGAAGATAGCTTTATTCCTAATTAGTTTCAACGCGTAAAACAGTAAATTTCATCATTCGTCTCCTAAGTTCCCGCTTCCTAAAAAGAGCCGCAGCACCTAATTCACTTACTTTATGCATTTTTGTTTCTTTCTCTGTAAATTATCGTGTCATCGATCGCTTGCTCCTCGCACAATTTCATATAGACGCCCTATGTGGAATCAATGCGTACAACTCCGAGTCACTCCGCCATCCCCGTTGGGCCATCGCAGCGGGTTCCGCAAGATCCTCAACAAGATATCTCTTGGGAGAATCCATGCGACGAGGAGATATATCCGGGCGTCTGCGTCCGGTTTAAAACCACCCTTAATACTGCCATTGTCGAAACTTCCAATGAACAACGTTCCCGGAGAGATGTCAGCGTCACTCAAACTAGAGGTTGAAGGACCCCGCGCCCAAGCCCGAGGAAGGTTCGTCTCCGTACTTCCCTTCTCGGAAGACGACTGTCACTGCCGACGTGACAGCGTGCGTGTCTCTGTTCGGACGGGTACAAGAAATGCAGTCCGGTGGAGACGCTCGACACAGGCGCAAGAAAAATAGGCTCCCGCGTGCAGCCGCACCGCGATTCGTGCGCCGATGAACCGATACAGTTTATAGTACACTATAACAGATGTAGAGAAAAAGTTCCGCCATTTTTCTAAGTATTTCGACCACTTCGGAACGGCGGCGCATGAAAGCAGAAATCTGGGCGCACCGATGGTCCCGGGGGGCCCAGATTGCTGGCGAGCCTTTAATAAACACAAGGAAGCAGCAAAATATCACCTTCAAGGTCGCTATCCTACTATCGCCCAGATGTTTCGGTGGCGACCTCTTACGGTTTCAGTATGTGACGTCACACCACGATTCGCCCATTCACCTTGACGTCCCCAGTTGTAGTCCATACAATAAATTTTAGAGCGCAGCTCTTAAACGCCCGTTTTCGTGTTTCGCGGCGTCGCTGTCGGCGTCGGCGTAACCGCAGTAAATTTAGCGGGAAAATTGGCGTCACGTGACCTCAACGCCAATTCAATTCCCCGCTGAATTTAGAGAGGAATTGAATTGGTGTTGAGGTCACGTGACGTCAATTTTCCCCTAAATCTAGCGGAGAAACTGATTTCGGTCATAGGTAACGTGACACCGAGTCCTGTGACGTCATTTTTCCCCGCTATATTTGGCGGGGAAACTGAATTGGTGTCGAGGTCACGTGGCGCCAATTTTTCAGCTAAATTTAGCGGGGAAAGTGTGGGAGGAAGAGGAGCAAAGGGTACGGAGGACGAGGAGGACAAGGAGAGGGGAGGAAAGGAGGAGGAAGATGAGGGAGGAGGGAGGAGGAGGAAAAGGAGGGGCATACACTCCCCTCCGTACCCTCCCCTCCTCGTCCTCAAGAGCTGCGCTCTAGTTTCGCATTACAGAGATTTGTAAACGTCTCTTTTTAGAGCGCAGCTCTTCAACGCCCGTTTCCGGCTTGACCGGCGTCATGGTCGGCTTGACCGCACGGTGCAATATGGGAAACGTCCCATAATGCAACGCGCGGGACCGTCGTGACGTCGCTCATCAGCCTCGTGACGTCACGAGGGTCACTGGTGACGTCACCGCGGTGGTGCATTATGGGACATTTCCCATGTTGCACCGCGCGGGAGGGAGGAGGAAAAGGAGGGAGGAGGGGGAGGTGGAGGAGGAGGAGGAGGAACTGGGAGGATGATGAGGGTAAAGGAAGAGGCGAAGGAGGCGAGTGGCACGGGAGGAGTAGATGAGGAGGGAGGAGGAGAGGGTACGGATGAGGAGAAGGGGCGTATACCGTCCCCTCCGTACCTTCCCCTTCTCCTCCTCAAGAGCTGCGCTCTAATTCGTCATTACAGGGCGTGGTAAACGTCTTTCATTTCTTTTACTCTTTTTTCTCATTTTTAACATATTACATGGTATGCCTACATAAGCCAAAAGGCTTGTGCGTGGAACGCGGCAGGTACATACTCAAGTAAACATAGTCATAAAATTTGTGCCGCTGGCACTGCCTAATAGTTTCATTGTAATAGTGCACATGTTCAACTCTGTTTTACGAATTAAAACTAAAACCAAACCAAAAAATTTTGTTTTTTTTAATATTAAAGGTAATTTCAACGTTCATTCACAATCTAAGGCGGAAAATTTTCAAATTAAGTCCCCATAAAAAACCTCTATAGTGATAGACGCGGTCGGAGGGGTGGTCCGTTTCTTTAATTTTGGTTTTCTTTATAATTAGTTACCTTCGGTTTTTTCTACTCATTGATCCATGTTTTTTTTTGCTGGTTTTTGCGTTAAGTTGCATCTTCAGGCCATTCATTAAAAAGATGAGGCACGTTGACTTTTCTTGTTGCCTTTCCATATTTCGTTCTGAAAAAATGGTTCTACGTATATTCTGTTTGGACGTAACGTTCTTCCTTAACTGTTTCTGTTTTATGTTGACTGTTTAAAAAATCTTTTCTTAGTATGCCTTACTTCAATTGATCACTAAAGCACAACATTCTTTTTTTTGCGTATACTTAGTAAAATCGTTTTTCGCTATTATGTAAAACCTTTCTAAATATTGCCGCGTGTGAATAGCTGAGTCAGCAGCGTGCTCCGCTGGCTCGGGTTTGATCCTCGCCACGGCTCGTCCTTTTTATCTTTCTTATGTATGCATGACAGAAATGTTCCGGATGACTCGAGAATCTTGATGTTTGTTCGAGCTCGGAAATTTCCAGATACCCACGCGCTTACAAAGGAGCTTCGCATGGCTGCTTGAGGAGTCGTCCTTCCCTCGCCGTCAATGTATGTACGGTATTTGTTACTTTATGTTTTTCGGCGCAAGTTCGCCGCACCAAACGTTCAATTTAAGTTTTATTATTCAAGTTTATGATTTCTTTGTAACAATATCTTCTTTTTCGACAGTTTCGACTTTTATTTGCAGATATTTGGCACAGTGCCCGTAAACAGTTAATCCATATTGTAATGCCGATTTTCCTAAGGAATTGTGTATCATCCGAAGTACGGAACGGGTAACTGTATCTTGCATTTGAAGCATATGTGCCGCCGTCAGTATTCTTAATTTCTAGCATACGTGTTCTAAATGAATTTTCCATTTAAAATTATGATCTCTGTACATTCCAAAGTATTTTATATCGTCAACGAATTCTTGTGCCGGGCAATTATCCCGGCTGCTTCACCACTATAGCCAACTACAAACTTGATGGCTCGTTAAAAAAATTAAACGAAGACAATTAAGATTGCTTACGTGTAGGAATGCGAAAGTATTCGTTACACGCAGCGCATTTCCTGCAAGCAGCGCGCCACGTCTTCCTATTGCACACGGCGCTCCAGCGGTGACATCACGCTCCTGCACTGCGCAGGCGCGGCACCCCCGCCGGCTCCACGGCTTCCGTGACGATGCATCTGCGTTGTTGTGCTTTACTTTGTGTTTTATTTCTGAGGCGCGTCCGCTTTGACCTTGAGCGCCCCCGCCGACTTGTGTGACGAAGCATGTGCGTCGCTGTGCTTTTCTTTGTGTTTCCTTTTCTGATGCGCGTTCGCTTTGCAGCAAATGAAAATTTATGTGCCGTTTCGGTCAGCCAATGGGAATTTACGTGCCGTTTCTCTCAGCCAAAATGGCAATTTAGAGTGTCGTTTCGCTCAGCCAATGGGTATTTAGGTGCCGTTTTTCGCCGCTACAGACTTCAGCTAATGCCGGCTTCGCTCCATGGCACAGTTCATGCTTTCGCATTAAGAAGCGCCATGGAAGCTCGTAGTTATCGCTTTCTTAAACCAACACGGTCGAAGTCAACAGTCTTACATTATTACTTTTATTACCGGCGATGAATGTAAAATTTATCAAAATAAGAAGTCCACTCCAAATCCAAATCTTAATTCCAACCCAAATCTAAAGAAAAACTTTATCCAAAGGGATAATTACGAATGCCGACCACAGCGACGCTTTCGGTCGTGCACGTCGCCAGTAGTCGGTGACCGGTTAAATCATCCGTCGATGGTGCGTCTCCTGCGCGAACATTCGTTCCTTTGATAAGAGTACAGTGTTCTAGAATACTTGGGTAGTGTTGGGACCGGAGGGCTCGCCTGAAGCGCGTGGTATTGATCGCGACAGGTGTCGACACCGGCGCGTTATCCAGAAGGTGTGCGCGTGCGCGGCTGCACGCGCGAAAATATGACTCTTTGGCGCCGCTTTGGTGGAGTGCACATTGGATTTCTGATACAGCTACGACCTGCCAGCGGTCATACCGCGGCATCAATTACGCTGCGGCACGATCGTTAGCAACATGATGCTTCAATGTATTGGACGGTACAAGCTACATTACCCTTCCTTTACATAAAAACAACTGCGACTTTAAAGAAGCGGATTGCAAGTTGTTTCGGCGTAGAATTAGCTGCGACTTTCGGTTTGTCGGATGGTGAGCATTTTAAATGAAATGCCCATTGCCCAGGTCGCAATGCCCAGGTCGCAATGCCCAGGTCGCAAAGGCCGAACAATAAATATTTGAAAGGGATATCTAAAACTCGGAAGCAGTTTTTTTTTCCTATCTTATTTTATAATGGAACGAAACGGCACATACTAAAGTCCAAGATTGTTTTAGTATGTTTTTAATATCCCAGGTTAACTTCTCTGTCTTCTTTTCTGCCCATCTTTTTCTTGACCTTAATCAGCTCGCTTCACTTGTCACTCATTCTTGTGTTCATTTATGCGACGAACCACCCAAGCGACGGTCGCAAAGGGGTGAGAATCTTATATTTCTTCATGGCTGCCAGGACCATCCGAGGACCACCCGACGTTCGCTTGTAAGAAATGGCTTATAAGCCGTGACAATTTTTATCACGTGTTTTAAGATTGAACTTAAGTCCAAAAACTGAGACAACGTCGGCTGACCAAGTAATGCTTTATAAGATTCAAAGAAAACAAGCAACTATTTCACATCATTCTGAGCAGAATACAAGAGCACACGTAGATCAGGCAAGGAAAAAGTTGTAATAGTTTACAGCACGGCATTGAAATGGTTACAATGTGCAGCGCATCCATGGTTACAATATGCAGCACATTATCCTCTTGAGGGTAAACCATCTGAAACCTACACGCTCATAACAATATATTTAACCGACAGCTGCTTTCTGACAACCAGGTAAGTCTCGCCTGAGCTGGGCATTCGAAGAGAAAGACCCAGGGTTCCACAGGGGGCGTATCTGGTTCACGCAGACATACAAGGTGTTTTTGTTTTATTCTTGACAGAACTTTAGATATTTTACAAAAAAAGGATATGGCAGATATGTGGATGCCGTCTTTCGTTATATCTGTAGGGTTCGGTGGACAATAAATGGGTGAATAACCGTTGCAATGTTTAATAATTAACCAAAATCTGTTAGTTAACTTGTTTATCAACGGGTTAATTGGCCATGGTGCAATTGCAGTTTTAAAAGGAGTTATTATTAAAGGCAAACACAATTTCGACAATTCGCGAAAAGGCAACGAGGTTCGCGAAATGTATCGTAAAAGTTTGCCTTTCTTCGCTTGATTCAGAAACTGCGTTATGAAAATAATACGTAGAATAGTGACTTAGTCGTCTTGATGTGTGGCGCCGGCGAGTCCACCGAAGACACGCTGTCGAGTTAGTGATGAGGGGACAGAAACAACTGTTTTTTTTTATTAGATACTGCAGACCACACGTGGTCCAAGCAGGATGGGCAGGGTACAAACTCAAGAACCCGTACAAAATACAAAACTGTGTCATTCTTCTACGCATCAATATCAGCACAACAGCATTCGCGCTTTCAGCGCGCGGTTTTTTAATTAAGCATAAAAAGGCAAAATTTTAGCGATGAATATCTCAGGACAGAACGAGCGGGTTGGTAGAGATAATTAAGCTTGAGGAAGAAAACGAGAAGGGACGGACAAACACAACAAAAACGAACGCCTTGTTGCTTTCGCTCAAAGCTCGTTGTTTGTTCGCGAACTTTCTAAATTGGGTTGGCCTTTAATAATGGCTCCCTTCAAAGCTGCAATCGCAACATGGCCCATTAAACCGCTCATTAACCCTTTGCCTACCGCAAAAATTACAAAAAAAAAAGATTTGAAAATACCGATTTTTTTTTTATGTGCCCTATATTCTGTTTCACCTTGTGTTGTACTGCAGGAAAGGCTGCAAGCGCGAGCTCCTTGCTCTATGGCACACCTCGGCGGCACAAGCTCTCGTGCACCAAGGGCAGCTGCCAACGCTATGAGCTCGAGCTTTTAGCCTTCGCTGC
Organism: Ixodes ricinus; assembly: GCA_037355805.1. Lineage (NCBI taxonomy): Eukaryota > Metazoa > Arthropoda > Arachnida > Ixodida > Ixodidae > Ixodes > Ixodes ricinus. Next base: position 29,909 of record JAZHYW010004097.1, read on the forward strand.
GGTACAACATAAGGTGAAACGGAGTGTATAAAATCGGGGTACCGACACGTGCACCGCTGAAAGTAAAAAAGAAAAAGGCGGGCTGCGCGATTTTTTCCGGATAACTCGACTACAGCGCCGCCTCGAACTGTCAATACACGCGCCCTCACGAGCTCCCGTTGCCGAGCCGCTCCGGTCCCAACACTACCCAAGTATTCTAGTACACTGTAATAAGAGATCGTCGCACGTGCGGCCAAGGCCTGATGGGATGCAACGAGCACGTGCTGGAGGCGCAGCACCGACTGGGCTCTTTACGTGTCACCGACTATTAGCGGCGAGACTAAAGCCTAGAGTGCCTCGATGTCCCTCTGTTTAGGGTGATGCCATCGTTTGTGGTACCCGATGCCGACAGCACGCGCTCACAGGAAAAATACAAAGAAATCGCAGGGAAACAAAATGTCGCTGTAGCACAGTCAACGTGCCACGTGAAAGAGCGTGCAGGGACACGCTCTTTCACGCGCTTGAAAAACAAAAAAAAATAAACGTTAGAAACAAAATGGCCAGATGTCATCACCCCAAGCAAAGCGCACATGAAGGCACCCTACCAAAGCCCTTTACGTTTTAAAAGTAACGTAAGGTGCGTCGATGCACGAGGCACGTGCAGCGTGCAGCGTGCAGCCCTATAGGGAAGATCATTGCGGCACAGCGCAGCACCGAGCTCAACGTTACTATAACTCTCAGTTGGGAAACTCACCGTTGAAACCTGGGCCGCTAGCGTCCACCGAGTCCGAGCTAATTACGATAACAGCGCCACTCTGTATCATTTGTCTTAACTGTGGTCGCCTTGAGCTTTTAGAAAGCATGTTTTTGCGAAAAACCAACGGAAAAAACCCTTTTGTAGTAACTTTTATTGGAGTTTAGAAGAAAAGGAAGGGCGCGTGTCGTTTTCTAAAATCTTTAGTTTGCAAGGCTTTGCAGTACAATCAACGAGGTAGAGGGGCTTAGAGCGATAAACCGGGTTCCGGTCTACACTCGAAAGTGACCCCCATAAGGCGGCTGCCATTGTACGCAAATGTGACCACTAGAGCCACTAAATAAGCTACGCTTCAGAGTAACGACACTTGGCCATATTGTGGCTTAAAATCATGGTTGCCAGTTATCTGAAGCATTATCTGAAATTACAGGAAACGCTTTTCCGTCCTCCACAGAAGTTTACAACAGTCCGCGACAGAGAAAAGCAATATTACATGAGCTTCCTAACACCGAATCAAATGCTGAGGATGTCGCACTTTTGAATCATGACGATCTGCAGTTGCGTCTGCTCTGCACAAGCCCCAATATGGCGGCGCCCGCAACAATGTCGGGGAACGGAGTGCCGATACTCTAAGCGCAGCTCATTTAGTGGCTCTAGTGACCACTCGTCACATGACCAAACCAAATACGTGACGTCACAGGAAAGATGGCAGCGCCCAGGCA